>JAECWY010000759.1:0-31175 GCA_018151275.1 Drosophila prosaltans
GATGTGTGCTGGGTTGCTGGTCGTTTTTTTGTAGCCCTGGCGATTGAGAGAAGAGGCAGAAAGTTGTCTGCGAGAAAAGTCGAAAGTCGTCGGTAAAAAATAAGTAGAAGAATCAAAGTCGCTTTAAACGTTGTATTTAATTAAGTCTAATTTGTGAACCCGCCCTATTGGTACTAATTTGTTTTTTGTAAACTGACTAAGCACTATAACTATATATTTGTTTTTATACAAATAAATCCATTACATTTGGGGGCTCGTCCTGGTGCTATCGGCTAATATAAAGACAATCAGTGCTTAAGTTGTGAAATGGTTTTTAAAAGTTGCTAAAAATCATTTAAAGTTGTAAGTTGCTATTGGAAAATTCGCGAGAACAGTTGTGAAATTAAAAGAGTTGTTGAACAAAATCGGTAATGACGAAAACGAAGCGTACTCCGGAAAAAACACTAAGAAAAAACGCGCGGGCGCCGAAATGTCGCGACAAAACGAGACCTTGGACAAAGCTGACGAAATTGAAATACACGAAGAGAAGCAAGAAGTTGGATGCACAACAAGAGCAAGAGAAGCACGCGAAGCGTTGATGCAGGATTTAGTAGAAAAACGAGAAGAGAATACGAAAGAGGATAATATGGAAGAAGAGAACAACACGATGTTGAAAAATTTGATACAGTTGCTGACGCTGAAAATCGAAGCTGACGAAGTGAAACAGGGTGACTCAGGCATTCAAGCAGACGATTTTGCTAAAGTGGTACCCAACTATGATGGACAAAGTATGCCTGTGGAAATGTGGTTCAATAATTTTGAACTGAATGCTGAGGCCTATAAACTAACTATGAAGCAGAAATATGTTCAGGCACGATCTAAAATGACTAAAGTTGCAAAGTTATTATACCCTGTACCCATAGGGTAAAAGGGTATATTAAAGTCGCTAAAATGTATGTAACAGGCAGAAGGAAGCTTTTCCGACCCCATAAAGTATATATATTCTTGATCAGCATCAACAGCCGAGTCGATTGAGACATGTCCGTCTGTCCGTATGAACACCTAGATCTCCAAGACTATAAGAGCTAGAGCTACCAAATTTCAATCACGTTTGTTTCAAATTTTAGTGGGCGTCACTTCCGCCCCCGCAATTTAAAAAAAACGATAACTAGGGCTGCTTTCAAGATATCGTATTCTTACTTGGTAAACCTAATTATATACCCAAACTGGACCAACTGACCAAATTTTGTCGAAATCGGACAATAAACATCGAAGATATGCCTATATCCGTTTTGTACTGAAATGCCAAGGCGGCATTGGCAGATAAGAAAGAGCGAGATAGCATGCGCTCGCTGCTGCTGCATGTAAAAGGGAACTTTGTTTTGAATTGATTGCGATTTTGAGGTTGTTCGATCATTTGTCTAGTGACTACGCAGATCAAGAAAGTTTAAAATTTTTGCCACGCCCACTTCCGCCCCCGCAATTCAGAAAAAACTAATTATTAGAGCAGTTTTAAGGAATCACATTCTTTTTTGGCACACCTAATATTATGGCCAAAGTGCATAATCTGACTAAATTTAGTCGAAATCGGACAATAAATATTGGAGATATACGTTAATGCGTTTTGTACTGAAGCGCTTAGGGCGACATTGGCTGGCAAGAGTGAGCGAGATAGCATGCATTCACTGTTGCGGCATGTTAAAGAAAATTATTTATGAAATTAATTGCTATTTCGAGGGTGTTTGACTTCATTTAATATAATAACTAGTTGGTACAGGGTATACACAATGTCGGCAGGGACGACTTGCTTGCTTCATTATACCCTGTACCCATAGGGTAAAAGGGTATATTAAAGTCGCTAAAATGTATGTAACAGGCAGAACGAAGCTTTTCCGACCCCATAAAGTATATATATTCTTGATCAGCATCAACAGCCGAGTCGATTGAGACATGTCCGTCTGTCCGTCCGTCCGTCTGTCCGTCTGTCCGTCCGTCTGTCCGTATGAACACCTAGATCTCGGAGACTGTAATAGCTAGAGCTACCAAATTTGGTGTGAACATCCGTCTAGTGTCTACACAGGTCAAGTTTGTTTCAAATTTTAGCCACGCCTACTTCCGCCTCCGCAAATGAAAAAAGAAAATTTTAAAATCAATTTACAAGAGCTGTATTAAAGATATCCAATTCTTATTTGGTAGACATAATTATATAGGCACTAACTGACCAAATTTTATTCAAATCGGACAATAAACATCGGAGATATAGCCATTTGCATTTTGTACTGAACTGCCAAGGCGACATTGGCTGATTTGAAAGAGCGAGATAGCATGCGTTCACTGCTGCTGCATGTTAAAGGGAATTTTGTTTTGAATTGATTGCGATTTCGAGGGTTTTCGAACTTTTGTTTAGTGTCTACGCAAATTAAGATAGTTGAAAATTTTTGCCACGCCCACTTCCGCCCACGCAATTTGGAAAAAACGATTTACTAGAGAAGTTTTAAAGCAATCACATTCTTATTTGGCATACCCAATAACGTGGCCAAAATGCATCATCTGACGAAATCATTTAGTCGAAATCGGACAATAAATATCGAAGATATACGTAAATGCGTTTTGTACTGAAGCACTTAGGACGACACTGGCTGGCCAGAGTGAGCGAGATAGCATGCGGTAGCTGTTGCTGCTGATAAAAGGAATTTTGAATTAAGTTGATGCCGATCTTGATTTAATATAACTAGTTGGTACAGGGTATACTCAATGTCGGCAGGGACGACTTGCTTACTTCATTTTTAGATTCAATTCCAGTACGCAGTTATGACGATCTTCGTGTCCAATTGGAAAACGAATTTGGCATGGACGACGTATGTAGCGCTAATATACATCAGAAGCTACGTGAGCGTAAGATGCAGAAAGAAGAAACCTTTCGAGAGTACATGTTTCATATGAAGTCAATCGCAGCAGAAGGCAATATAGATATGAAATCGGTACTGCGCTGTATAGTAGACGGTTTGAACATGAAGAACGACTTAAAGATCAACTTATATTGCGCACAGTCATTTAAAGAGCTACGAGAAAAATATGAAATCTATCAGCACGCAATGGAAATGGCAAAGATCAATGTGCCACAAGGTCTGAAGAAAGTTAACCAGAGAAACTACGAGAAAAAGCCTCGTTGCTTTAACTGCGGATCAATGTGACAACAAAATGTTTTCGCTGCAATGGTGAGGGTCATATCTCAAAGAACTGCCCAAAGATTGCGAATACTGATGCGGTGTATAATTCGAAGCGCATGGAGACTGCAAACATTGCTGTAGTACAAAATACAAAACGCATAAAGGAAGTCGACATAAAAGGTTGCAATATTAACGCTTTGGTTGACATAGGAGCGGATGTGTCTTTGGTGTCCAGAAGTCTGGAGAAAGCTGTCAAGAATTTGGTGGGTCTAGGCGGAAATGTTGCTCATCCGCTTGTTACTTTTCAAGCTGAGGTCAAGGTGGACGACGTCCAGACAGTCCAAAAATTTGTTGTGGTCGCAAACGAAGATGTGCCGTATGATGTGGTACTCGTCTATGACTTTATGGAAAAATTCTTCGTTACGTCGTCGGAAGCAGGGTATAAGTTTTATCCCCCTGCTGGGGATAAAACTTCTAAGGATAATCAGTTAAGTATTTTTAATGTAACAGAAACCGACTCTGATATAGATGTACCCTCAGATTTCGAAAATGATGTGCGAGCAATGATCAGCGACTACAAGGCCGTGGAATACCCAAACGTTGAAGAGAGAACCCAGAATGCTGCAGAAGTAACTGATGCAGTTAGTCTACAGATTATCCCAGATGGTGTTATCTTGCCGTTCCGCCAAGCACCAAGTCGTCTGCCGGCTATTGAAGCTGCAGCAGTCGACGAATGGCTCAATGCTGGAATCGTTCGCCGATCGTCATCCAATTTTGCCAGTCGAGTCGTTGTGGTCAAAAAGAAAGATGGCTGCTATAGAATCTGCGTAGATTTTCGAAAGCTGAACAGTATGGTGTTGAAGGATGGGCTTCCGGTTCCGATAATTGACGATGTCCTAGAGAAGCTGCAGGCCGCAAAGTTTTTTACGGTCATGGACTTAGAGAACGGATTTTTTCACGTGCCGATTGAAGAAACAAGTAAAAAATACACAGCATTTGTGACCAAGGAGGGATTATTCGAATTCAACAAAGCTCCGTTTGGATTCTGTAATTCACCTGCAGTGTTTATCCGATATGTGACAAATGTTTTTCAACCGTTGTTAAATGCAGACGTGCTGGATCTGTATATGGATGATATTATAATCCGTGCAACGACAGCAGAAGAATGTCTCAATAAGATGAAGAAAGTTTTTGACACAGCAGCAGCGTCTGGACTTAAAATTAAATGGAAAAAGTGTCACTTTCTAAAAAATACTGTTGATTTTTTGGGCCATACGATCTGCGATGGACAAATTAAGCCAGGACAAGAGAAGACTAAAGCTGTCAATAAGTTTAAAGTACCAGAAAATATAAAGACAATCCAAGCAATTCTGGGCTTAACTGGATTTTTTCGCATGTTTATTAAGGGGTATTCAATTATTGCCCGACCATTGACTGATCTTTTGCGTAAAGACGTTGCTTTTAGGATGGATGCGGTTGCACTCAAGGCTTTTGAAGAATTAATGAAGCAACCAAGTCGTCCCTGCCGACGTTGAGTATACCCTGTACCAACTAGTTATATTAAATCAAGATCGGCATCAACTTAATTCAAAATTTCTTTTAGCATGCAGCAACAGCTACCGCATGCTATCTCGCTCACTCTTTCCAGCTAGTGTCGCCTTGGCAATTCAGTTCAAAATGCATATTCGTATATCTTCGATATTTATTGTACGATTTCGACTCGAATTTGGTCAGATAATGCATTTTGGCCACATTGTTGGGTGTGCCAAATAAGAATGTGATTGCTTTAAAACTTCTCTAGTAAATCGTTTTTTCTAAATTTGCGGGGGCGGAAGTGGGCGTGGCAAAAATTTTAAACTCTTGATTTGCGTAGGCACTAAACAAAAGTTCGAACTCTCTCGAAATCGCAACCAATTCAAAACAAAATTCCCTTTAACATGCAGCAGCAGTGAAAGCATGCTATCTCGCTCTTTCATATCTGCCAATGTCGCCTTGGCAATTCAGTACAAAATGCAAATGGCTATATCTCCGATGTTTATTGTCCGATTTGAATAAAATTTGGTCAGTTAGTGCCTATATAATTATGTCTACCAAATAAGAATTGGATATCTTTATTACAGCTCTTGTAAATTGATTTTAAAATTTCTTTTTTCATTTGCGGGGGCGGAAGTGGGTGTGGCTAAAATTTAAAACAAACTTGACCTGTGTAGACACTAGACGGATGTTCACACCAAATTTGGTAGCTCTAGCTATTATAGTCTCCGAGATCTAGGTGTTCATACGGACAGACGGACGGACAGACGGACATGTCTCAATCGACTCGGCTGTTGATGCTGATCAAGAATATATATACTTTATGGGGTCGGAAACGCTTCCTTCTGCCTGTTACATACATTTTAGCGACTTTAATATACCCTTTTACCCTATGGGTACAGGGTATAAAAAGAGCTCTCACTGTCGAACCAGTACTGAAACTGTATGATCGCAATGCCAACACAGAAATTCACACAGACGCGTCAAAAATGGGATTTGGAGCAGCATTGTTGCAATGGAAGGGTGGCTAGTTGCATCCAGTGTGGTTTTGGAGTAAAAAGTCTTCGGAAACTGAAGCTCGACAGCATAGCTACATTTTGGAAGCGAAAGCAGTATACCTTGCCTGCCAAAAGTTTAGACAATACGTTTTGGGCATCAAGTTTAAAGTTGTTACTGATTGCGCAGCTTTTAAGGAGACAATAAACAAGAAGGATGTTCCTAGAGACGTGGCGCGATGGATTGTCTATTTCCAGGATTTTAACTTCGATGTGGATTGTGTGAATTTATAACAAAAAGTTTGGCAAAAAGGAAGGATTGATTCAAATTATAGACAAAGGAGATAGACCATTAGAAACGATACATGTGGATCATCTTGGGCCTTTAGACGCAACATCAAAACAATATAAGTATATATTTGCTATGGTCGACGCCTTCACGAAATTTGTTTGGTTATATCCAACAAAAACAACAAGTTGCGAGGAAGTTCTACGAAAGTTAAAAGAGTGGTCCGCTATATTTGGTAACGCTGTTCGAATTATCAGTGACAGAGGATCTGCGTTTATAGCTAAAGATTTCGAGGAATATATTAAGTCGATTCAACATGTTTGGACAACAACGGGCGTTCCAAGAGGCAACGGTCCGATCGAACGTGTAAACATATGTAGCTGTCTGCGGATGAACCGGCAAAATGGTTTTAGTATGTGCCAAATGTGCAAAGAGCTATTAATTCTCATGTCAATGTATCAACGAAAAGATCACCATTTGAACTAATGCTGGGTGTTCAAATGAAAAATGGGTCAGAAAATCGGATTCTTAAGTTGTTACAGGAGGAAGTATGCGATAAATTCGATGAAGAGAGACAGTCGATAAGAGCTTCTGCCAAATGGGAAATTACTAAAGCTCAGGAAGCATACAAGAAACAATATGATTCAAAACGCAAGATTGATAACGTTTATAAAGTTGGAGATTTGGTAGCGATTCGGCGTACGCAGTTCGTTGCGGGTCGCAAGCTTGCGAGTGAATATCTTGGACCGTATGAGGTTATAGCAGCTAAACGATGCGGAAGATACGATGTTAAGAAAGCAGCAGCAGATATTGAGGGGCCAATGCTCACAGCTACTAGCTCAAACAATATGAAGTATTGGCGGAACAACCAGGACTCGGACGAGTTGTCATCGGGGTCGGATGACTAATATCAGGATGGCCGAATGTAAGATGTGTGCTGGATTGCTGGTTGTTTTTTTGAAGCCCTGGCGATTGAGAAAAGAGGCAGAAAGTTGGCGAGAGTCGGAGAAGTAGCATCATCGGTGAAAAAGTTGTCTGCGAGAAAAGTCGAAAGTCGTCGGTAAAAAATAAGTAGAAGAATCAAGTCGCTTTAAACGTTGTATTTAATTAATTCTAATTTGTGAACCCGCCCTATTGGTACTAATTTGTTTATTGTAAACTGATTTAGCACTATAACTATCTATTTGTTTTTATATAAATAAATCCATTACATACATACAAACATATTTACATATGAGGGTTTGCAAATAATATGACTTGTGCGTATATATACAAGTTAAGGTCGGGTTCCAGTGTTCAGAGTTTGACAGCAGTTTTATTTAACTTAACACTATGTTTTCACAATTGTACTTTATTCACTTAGACTTTACTTTGGTTTGGTATTCGAATGAATTCCTTTCGGCTTCCCCCCATAGGGAATGTCAGCGTGCTTTTCTGGGTTAATATTTTAGTAATAGCCTACTAAGGTAATAAGGGGTGTTAACTCCTCCCTCCTTCAAGATCTGCGTCCCGCAGATTATTGGATTCTTGCAGCTCAAAACGGTGACCAAGTGGTCACAGGGGTGGGAGAAGTCGCGTGGCGGAAGGTTGGGGCCACTTGTAGAGTGTGCGACATTAACTCCTCCCTTTTCCAAGATCTGCGTCCCACAGATCAGAGGGTTGCAACAGTCGCCGGTTGCTCGTGGGGTGTTGATGGAACAAGCTTGGTGAGAGCCGGTAGGCCCTTTCGTGAGGTTATTTTTCTCCATCCCAGGTAAAGTAATAAAAGCGTGCCCGATGCGATGATAGCTTCACCGACCACAGTGAGTTGTAGGCCTTTTGACATTATGTAGAGTTGTTTGATATTCTGTAGGAAAAAATTGTGCACGTACTCCAGGGACGGTATGTAGCTTATGGCCGTGATGTTGGTGAGGGCTGCTGGCATTATCATAAAATGTGACATTGACCGGCTTGTGTAGGTTCGCCCTTTAACAGTTATCGTCTCGTTCCCAACCAGATGTCGTTTTTTAATGTTTGTAATCACGGTTCCATTAAAGCATGTAAGGATTATAGTGCCTTCATCTGCCAAGGTGATGGTCTCCTGGTTACTTCTCAAGTAACCGCATTGTGCATTGCCCCCATTCAGTAAACGCGGTATGCATTCAGACTCTCTCAACCAATGAAGGTCGGTTTCCTGACAAACCGACAAGCATTTCCACACGACAGCATATGTTTCATCCCTCGCGATAGCCACAGTGTTATAGTCCAGGATGATTTTTTTTGCCCATGATGATCGTTGGGTACAAGCGTAGTAGGCTATAGCTCTTGTCTAGTACCTTAGGGATCGCTAAAACGTAGAGAAGAGTGGTTCCGTTTGATAAAATTGTAGGCCGGGCAAACTCGATGGCCTCCACCGCGTTTTGGTACGGCAGGCCGCTGACTTCGCTTAGAATATTGTCCACCTCCTGGTGATCCAGTAAATTAGTGTTCTCGCTTCCCTCTTTCGCTAGTTGGCAGGCTCTTGTTATTTCATGTATTTGTTCAAAAATAATAACGGCCCGGTGTGGGATCGAGGTGGCCGCATGAACGTCGCCGTCTATAGAGTTTATTTTCCCAATGAGTGAGTTTAGCCTCTGGAGCGTTTCTCCCTAAAAACGGCATTCCAATCTGCCGCATCCGGGGATCCAGCTAGCCACTTCCATGCCGGATGCGTAAAGGTGCAACGGTTAGTCTCCGGATTTCTTCCCTTGTCGCATTTAAATAATGCTGGGCTAGCAGAGACGTTCTCTGGTCGGCCAGCGAGGCAGCGTCGTCGGCAACAGCGTCAATCAGAGGTTGGAAGTTCTGAAGATTGATGATATGCGCGAGTTTAAATATTCCTTTGACCCTCCATTCCAATACCGACTGAAGGGGAACAACCGCGGATTTATATTCATAAGTGTTCACGCCAGAAAGGGTGACCAGCGGGGAATGAAGAGGGCTTTTGCCATTATCCTCGAACGGGCATACTAGTATAATTACTAGGCAAGTTCAAAGGAAAACTCCATCTTAGTTAGTCGGTTTTTTTTTTCCATCCCGGCAACTACCATCGCATCCGAGATCTTCTTGGCCTCAAAATTTTCCATAAGTTTTCTTCTGTAATCGTTAACGCCTTATCTCAACATTGTGACCCGGTCCGGTACTTATTGTGAATAAAACTGGCCTGTGTAATTAAAACGAGTTAACGCGCGTTGTTAATTTCATTATCATCCTCAACCTCCTTGGTATTAATTGGGCTCTACCCATTAGAAGTCTTCGCCCCACCACAAACATTGGTCCTTCGAGCCGGATATCCTTCCGCTCGCCCCAGCATCGCATCGGTGGAGAATTCTGATAAGTAGAAACGTTTTTTATTACCATTTTTTCCAACACATATACATATACATACATACATACCTGCAGTGAAAAGTTTCCCGCTCTTTCCATAGCGACTTTTCATTCGACGTTGTATGGATATTCCATTGTGCATGTGATTTTCTTTCATCTCTTCAGCTTATCCTAGCATTTTATGTTCATTTTATCCTTTTTATTATAATTTTCTTCCACTCGCGATCCGCATATTCCTCTGCAGACACACATACATACACAAGTGCATAGAAGTGAGTGCAAGTGCAATCTAAGAAATTAAAATTAAAGTGCTTTAGTTCAAGATCAATAACCAACTCACCGGCAATTAATTTGGCCATAATTCCGACCAGTGCTCCGCCGTTTCAAAATCGAGAAATAAATTAATTAATTCGCGAGTTTTAATTCAACACATACATATATGCACATGCGCCCACACTAACATACATATACATATCCAAATACAAATACATACATTTGTGTGGCGGCATTTGCATACACCGGTGTAATTAAAACTTTTCGGCACTGATTTCCTAGATTTTCCGCGCACTGATTTTCCGATTTCCACATTGCACTTCACTTGCACTTTTGTTGTTTGTTAAACGCGAACAAAAATTTAATAAAAGTGATAAAAAATTCGCACTACAATTATTGTCTTATTGCCGGCCCAGCTGATTGCTTCTATTAGTGCTGGCCCGTGACGAGCGCGATCACGACTTCGATCGCCGTCACGATAGTTGTTCCTCTCACGATAAATAAAACATATATGAATTTTTAGGGTGAAAAGAGTCCACAAAATTGAAAAATAAATTTATAAAAAAAATCCAAGAATAATTTTTCCGCGCCAAATATTAATTTTGGCCCCAGTGCGTGCAAGTGTGAAAAATAATTTCCGTCAAAGAAAATTTAATTTATTATTTTCTCTCACGATAAAATTCCGAATAAATTGTGCCCTGTTCCGCGGCGACTTGCAAAGCGAAATTTAGTCCAAAAATTCCGGTTTTTATATTTTTTCATAATTTTCGAATTTTTCCAAATTATATAATACCGTGTAATTCGAATCCTAGGGCGTATCCGACACGACAAAATTTCGAATTAAATTGTGCCATCTCCTGCTTTGCGTCGTCAGCGAAATTTATTCCAAAATTCCGGTTTTATATTTTTTATAATTTTCGAATTTTTCCAAATTATATAAAATACCGTGTACATTTTAATAATCGAGCAAAAAGGCTGCCGTCGAAATAACGTTGAATGTTTTTAAACCGTTCCCACTGGTCCACATAAATCACACGTAACACACATCGCATTTTTTTTTTCCAAAAAAATTATTTATTTTCAATTTTGTTTTTGGTTCATATTTCATATTTTTATTTATTTATTTAAAAAAAAAAAAAAAAAATTTATATATATATACATATTCCACCCTTCGATTGCCAACACATCCGTGCGGTCCCCATACAGTCCACTGTCAAAGATTCCTTGATCAACACGATATTCTTCGTGGCTCGATTTTTTTTTTCCATCCGACTATGCCCGCCGATCCTGCTAAAAGCAGCAACAATTCCGATCGCCTCGCAGTGCCTCGTCGCTCCCCTTCGCCATCCACGCCGCCACCTAATCCAAAGGTACCTCGTGCGTTCGACACCGTCAAACGGAGTTCTTCCGGTTTCTCAAACCTTGAGTCGGCGCCAAGCGTCTCCGGCGCTACACCTAAAAGGGCTTCCGTACCCAGCCGCACTCCCTCGCCCGCGCTTTCTGATTCCAGCACACTTCCAATTCCAAGTGTCACGGTGTCCGCTCCAGCGTCCAAAGTAAGAACCCGTTCCGAGTCTCAACGACAGTCCGACGCTGCCGAAATGTCCATAAGTCACTTCATCGCCGCTTGTGACGGCTTGATCGAATTCGAGGCCAATACAATGGGCTCCCTCGAGGAGGAAGTGCAAGTATATGCCATGAGAATGCACTTGGAACAGACGAAAGTTTTGTGGAATCGAGTCGAAGCTGAGTACTTGTCATGTACGAGAGCCCTCACGGCCGACGCGGGTGAGGAGAGCCGCACCAATGTGGTGACCGTTAAGTCAAAATATGAATACGCGTACATGGTGTACGTACGATGCGGTTCTAGACTAGGAGAACGCATAGAGCGACTGCAATCGCCCCCTGTGGCTCCCGCGTCCCAAAACGCCCACGAAACTCGCGAGCAGCACGTCCATGCTGGCTATCGGCTACCTCCATATGAGGTGGACGTTTTCACGGGCGACTACAACCAGTGGCCCACATTCCGCGACCTGTTCACGGCCATGTACGTGAATAACCCACGATTGGCGCCAGTTGAGAAGCTGTATCATCTGGTGTCCAAAACGCGCGGCGAGGTAAAGGCGATCGTTTCCAGCTCCCCATTGACCAACGACGGTTTTCACACAGCTTGGGAGAACCTGCAGGCTCGCTTCGAGAATAAGAGGCAGCTCGTTGCGAGCCAAACAAAGATACTCTTCAACCTTCCATCCGTTGTCCACGAGACTTGCGCGGCCCTGAAGGATCTCCAAACCACCATTCAGGGCTGTTTAACAACACTGACGCGTTCCGGTGTTAGCACGGATAATTGGGACGTCTTGTTGGTGGCACTTTGCACCTCCAAATGCCACGATCGCACTCTGGGAGCAATCCATCCCGAACAAGACAGACCTCTCATCCTGGTCCGACCTCAACAACTTCCTTGTGGATCGCTATCGCGTTCTAGAAACGTTGGAAGGGCGAAAGTCCACTCCTGCATTGCAAGTCATCCCTGCAGCCGTCCGTAAATCTGGGCCTCCGACTAGATTCCAGTCTTTGACCACTACCGTCACTATCAACAAGGTCTCCTGCCAATTGTGTGGCGGAGAGAACCATCCGATCCGCGTCTGTCCAAAATTCGCAGATATGCCCGTGCAAGAACGAGTGGCGGCAATTAAACATTTAAAGTTATGTCTCAATTGCTTTGCACGTGGCCATCCATTGCGAGAGTGTCCTAGTGTCCATAGTTGCCGCGTAAGCCAGGAGCGGCACCACACACTTTTGCATCGCATCAACACTTCCACAGTGACGACTTCCAGTGTGCAGCCACCAAAAATAAATCCTCGGCGACAACGAACAAATGCTCTCCCTGCAGAGTCAGTTGAGCGCCCAAATCCAAGCCATGGCCTCCAGAAGTTCCGAATATCCACGCCTCGTAAAGGTTTGCTGGGTACGGCCATGGTAACTATACGACATCAAGGTGCCGAATTCCAAGCACGCGCCTTGATAGACACCGGATCTGAGGGAACATTCCTATCCAAGAGGATGTTCGATCTGGTGAGACCCCGGGACCGTGTCACTTACGCTGAAATCAGTGGGCATCTCCAATTGTGTTGCTACCAACTCTCACAAAGTATGCGAATTAAAAATCTCTTCTCCTAGAGAGCCTTCCAAACACGTGGAAGCGCACGCATTCGTCTTGCCCAACCTTCCTAGCGCGATTCCATCCTGCCCGGTTCCCACAAAGTTAAAGGAGAGCATTCCGCGTCTTCCTTTGGCAGATCCACATTTCCACGAAAGTTCTCCAGTAGACTTAATCATCGCTGTGGATCTTCTCCCCCGCGTTTTAGGAAAGCGCATCGAAAAGGGCATCTGCGGTTCCCTCCTGGCTCTAGAGACGATATTCGGGTGGATTCTGTGCGGTCCCACAGTTGAGCCGACCACTGGGTCCACGTCTGCAGCTCAAATTTCCGCGTCTCCAAGCCGTCGTCCCAGCCTCGAAGGAAGCGATGGACTTCATCGAGAGAACTCCTACCTGTGCAAGGTCTGCGGAGGACATCATGCGCTCCGGAAATGTCGGCAGTTCCTCAAACTCTGCGCGACAAGGCGACTACAGGCAGTATTAGAGCACAAATACTGTCCTAACTGCCTCGCCCACGAGCACTCCACTGGATTATGTAGAAGTAAGTCGGGCTGTCACCGGTGTGGTGAGAAACACCATACCCTCCTCCATCCCACGGCTTCCGTAGCACGACGATGTGCTTCCCCGAGGAATCTACCGCAACGAGGCTCGTCCAACTCCAAATGCTTACCCCGAGCACCCACGAGGCATACCTCTATCCTGAGGTCATCCAATCCAATTATGTGTCCAGTTCGGGCGGAACTCCTTTAGTTCGGCGCTCCAGAACGTTGCTGCTCCCCATCCTTACCAGTCCACCCGGGCTATTGCAACTTGTTGCAAGGGGGGGGCATGTTCACGCCAGAAAGGGTGACCAGCGGGGAATGAAGAGGGCTTTTGCCATTATCCTCGAACGGGCATACTAGTATAATTACTAGGCAAGTTCAAAGGAAAACTCCATCTTAGTTAGTCGGTTTTTTTTTTCCATCCCGGCAACTACCATCGCATCCGAGATCTTCTTGGCCTCAAAATTTTCCATAAGTTTTCTTCTGTAATCGTTAACGCCTTATCTCAACATTGTGACCCGGTCCGGTACTTATTGTGAATAAAACTGGCCTGTGTAATTAAAACGAGTTAACGCGCGTTGTTAATTTCATTATCATCCTCAACCTCCTTGGTATTAATTGGGCTCTACCCATTAGAAGTCTTCGCCCCACCACAAACAATAAGAATGGGCGGCTTCTGCCCATTGGATGGTTACGAACCCGTGTTGATGAATTGTGTTGATGAATTGTTTTTTTTTTTTTTTTTTTTTTTTTTTTAAAGAAAGGTGTTGTGGATAGTTGTTTGTTGTTGGTTTGTGTTGTCGGTTTCTCTATATCTGTGCGCTGAGGATGAAATAAAAGTGAATTAGTTTCATTGTTATATAAATTTTGAACTTCTTAATTCTATGCTATTTAGAGCGTTTTTTTCCTTTTTTTTTTTTTCTTTTTGAGCAAGTGTTTCTTTTACTAACTTTTGTCACAAAATAAGAAAACATTTTGCATAGGAAGTGAGTACAGGCGAGCCGCCTTTTGCCATGCCCCCCTATGCCGGTTAAGGGAGGCTCCCATTATCCCTTTTGGCTCGAGCCTACTGGGGTGGGAGTAGCTCCACACTCTCGCTGTGGAGAGTACCGTCGGCGAAAGACACAGTCGGTGGCCTAGACTCTCGCAACTACACTTTTCATACAAATTTTGTCTTTTTAATTCTTTAATCAATTTTTTTATTTTTGCAATTTTGTTATTATATTTTTATTATCTCTTCCACTTTCCCTTTTTCTAATCCCACTTCTTTATTCGCGCGTGAGCTGCCTTTTGGCATGCCCTCCTATGCCGGTTGAGGCATTTTTTTTTTCAAATAAAATGCTCGGGTCAGCCTAACTTCACATTTTTAATTAAATTTATTTAATTCTTCTTTGTTGTTTTTTTTTTTTTTTTTTTTACAAGTTACTTTATTTTTTTTATGTTTTTTCTATTTTATTACGTAATTTTTTTCTTTAATATTTAATTTGAAAGATTTCTCTTCATCTCGATTTTTCTGAGACATTTTCTTTTCTCTTCGTCATCTCACGCGTGAGCTGCCTGTTCCTATGTCCCTCATTGTCAGTTGTGGGAGGCTCCATTTATCCCTTTTAGCCCAGTTTAGGACCTACTTAGGTAGGAGTATGCTCCACATCCCCGCTGGGGAGGACACGTTCGGTGAAAGACATAGCCAGCGGCCAATACACACGCGCCGTGACGAACATTTTCTTAGAACTAATATTGCTTTTTTCTATTTTTTTCGTAAATTTTTTTAAATAATTTGCCACTCTCAGCTTTTAGTAGTTGCAGTGGTTTGGATACGCAAGTATCCACAATTTAGATTTTTGTTAATAATAATTTTTTATTTTGCGTTTTTTTGTCGCGTGCCCCTTGGGCATACCGTGTGTACCGAAAAATGGGGTCGAGCTAGAATGAAAATTACCCGACGGGGGTTTGAACCCCGGACTCCCGCTTGTTAGGCGGCAGCCGTCCACTAAAATTTTCGAGGTCATTCAATTTTCGCTGCTCGCTTTTATTTTAATTGCACTTTAACTGCACTTTGTCATTTTTTGGACACACGGCTGCTTGAGGTTTTTTTTTTATCTTTTACATTTTTTTTATTATTTTACATTTTTTTCTATTATTTTACTTTTTTTTCCTTTTACATTTTTTTTTTTTTTTTTTTTTTTTTTTTTTTTTTTTTGGCACTTATCATGACTGGTTCGTTAACACTCGCGATTGGTTTCGAGACGGTCCCCTGCTCGGGCACCAGTTAAGGTCGCGTTCCAGTGTTCAGAGTTTGACAGCAGTTTTATTTAACTTAACACTATGTTTTCACAACAGTACTTTATTCACTTAGACTTTACTTTGGTTTGGTATTCGAATGAATTCCTGTCGGCTTCCCCCCATAGGGAATGTCAGCAGTGTTTAGCTAAAACCAGTTGGGAATTATACAAGAAACTTGTGTGAACAATTATACACAATTCTGTAGTGTGCTTTTCTGGGTTAATATTTTAGTAATAGCCTACTAAGGTAATAAGGGGTGTTAACTTACATATATATGTATGTCGGAGATAAATTAGGGTATTGCACTGTCTGGCATACCTTTTCGTACCGTACTCGGTTGTCCCTCTCTACTTCAGTCTCATACGTCATTCTTGTAATATTAGGCTGGTAACATTAAGTACAGTTACAGTGACTTCGGTCATGTAAGTCTTGTAGTGAGTATTGTCATGTTAATTTGACGTTGACTGTTGAGTCCTAGAAGTTTGCTTAGTCATGCAGGTGTTGTAGTATTAGTGAATATCTGACTGTGTATTTCAGCGGGATGACAGTCCGACTGTCATCGAGTGTGGTCCGGTGTAATGCTAAGGCAGTTGAGACTGCGTAATCAGTCTGCAACAGAAAGCCAAGGTGTCCGGAACTCGCTGCGCTAGAAATGGACAATAATAATTCAACCTCAACCGGAGTAATTGAGAATACTCCGACATCAGAAGTGGGATCTAACTCCAGGCCAACAATTATGGAGGAACAATTTCTTTTTCTATTGGAGCAGCAGAATCGAAACTTCTTGGAGCTGGCAAAAACTTTGCAAGTGTCGTCCAGTGAGCCTCGACAAAATGGCGGCCCGGCCCTGCCGAAATTTAACTCGGAATTGGCTGGTGCTGACGCTTTGCAGTGGTGTGCTACGGTGGACATAATTTTAAACGAAACACCGCTACAAGGCAGCGCGTTAATCTTGGCGTTGTCGAAATCTCTGGAAGGGAACGCGTCGCAGTGGTTATCCCAGATCTGTTACCCAGGCATCACGTGGCAACAATTCAGACAGCTTTTCGAGCAGAGGTACGAATCAACTGAGACACCGGCGGCAACAATTTTAAACTTGCTGAACGGTCGTCCAAATACGGATGAGTGTCTGGCTGTGTATGCGAGTCGGCAAATGACGTCACTGATGACAAAATGGCGTAACATGAGCCACGAGGAAATTGCTGCGTCGGTAGTGCTTGGGCATTTAGCAAACTATGATGGCAGACTGCAACGACTGGCTTACACTGGCAACATTACTGGCAGGCGAGATTTGCAGTCCGAATTACAAGTTTTCTCATTCGGAAAAAAACGACCAAATTTCCCAGACGAAAATTCAAATGCCAAGCGTGCTAAGATGGAGCCTATCAAATGCTATTCTTGTGGAAAGCTTGGGCACAGGAAGGCGGAATGCAGAATGAAGAACCCATCGACATCTGGAGAAGATCGTCGAACGTTGTCGCAGCGAACAAAAACTGTAACGTGTTATCGATGTCATGAGCAGGGCCACATCTCTACCCGATGCCCTAACAATTCAACCGGTGATGATGCAGAATTAAAGATACGCGAGTGGAGCTATGAGTAATCAATGTACCCAAAGTAATCATGGTGCAACGAGGTGAGAAATTTCCGATTATTTTCGATTAAGGGACCGAATACTGAAACAGAATTAATAATGTTGTTTCGCTATGAAGGCTTGATATTGGCAGTATTGTTTGCTCTATTCAAATTATAACTAATGTCATAATTAATGAAAATTGTCTCGAAATATTTTTACATGTGGTACGAGACGATAATATTAAGATTAGCATTGTAATTGGACGTGAGATTTAGCACAAGAATATTCGGCTATTATATCAATTGACGGTTTTTAATTATTAAAAAACAAAACTTTTAACGTTTGCTGACTTTAATAATTTAACAACAAAATTACTAAGGCAAGTCCCTTTTGAACTTTTAATAGAACGGTAACGAAACTGAAGTAAACCTAGATGAAGAAAAATAAATCTCAGTCTAGATTTGAGAAAAACAAAGAAAAGGTAGTCAAGTTCAGTGAGTTCAGTGAGACTATGCTTTAATTAAGAATAGCTTGTAACGTTTAAGAAGGCAATTTCTACATTTTTAATATTCACATGATATTTTACGAAGAATGCCAGATGGGCAGGTACCAAGCGAGCTGGATATCGACGGAATTGAGTGTGATTCATCTGATGATACAGTTGAAAGAGACTGTGAAGAAACGGGTGAAACAGACCGTATGTCTTAGTGGATAAGATATTAGAAAGATGATGAGTTGAGAAAGTATTTTGTGGTCGATGCTACGTGGTGGTGCCTTGCCTAGGATTCTTTAACGAAATGCGAAAGTGTTTATTAACAATAATGTAGAACAAATGAGAAGTTGAACAACTGAAATCCGCTTAGAAGGTAATGTGCTAAATTTTAGAATGTGAATTAAGAATGTTGAATTACGACCTAAGTTATGGTTAAGAAAGTTGAACTGTTGAAAGAGACAGTAAAGAGAGAACACCAGTGGGTGTGAAACTGTTGAAAGAGACAGTAAAGAGAACACCAGTGGGTGTGAAACTGTTGAAAGAGACAGTAAAGAGAACACCAGTGGGTGTGAAACTGTTGAAAGAGACAGTAAAGGTGGGGTGAAACTGTTGAAAGAGACAGTAAAGAGAGAACACCAGTGGGTGTGAAACTGTTGAAAGAGACAGTAAAGAGAACACCAGTGGGTGTGAAACTGTTGAAAGAGACAGTAAAGAGAGAACACCAGTGGGTGTGAAACTGTTGAAAGAGACAGTAAAGAGAAACCCAGTGAAGGGTAAACTGTTGAAAGAGACAGTGTTCCATGAAGAATTGATCACTTTACATACTGGTCAAAATGCAAGCACAAGCGCAGAATGAAAGTTTTGTCGTGGCGTGTGGGGCATTTTGATGGTGTAAAGAATTCTTGGGTGATGATAATGTTTATAATCGGATATATTTCATTGATTATACGAGGTAAAAGGGTATTGTTAGTACAATTGGTAGAAAAAAATATGAAGTTGGAATATTAAATTAAGTTTGATGTAAATTGAAAATTTTTAAGTCAAGGTGCCTGATTAATATGACACGAGGACGTGTAGTAGTCAGGATGGCCGTGTCGGAGATGAAATTAGGGTATTGCACTGTCTGGCATACCTTTTCGTACCGTATCTTCTCTGTCTAGTTGATGACTGGCTGTCCTTCTCTACTTCAGTCTCATACGTCATTCTTGTAATATTAGGCTGGTAACATTTAAGTACAGTTACAGTGACTTCGGTCATGTAAGTCTTGTAGTGAGTATTGTCATGTTAATTTGACGTTGACTGTTGAGTCCTAGAAGTTGACATTAACTGCTTAGTCATGCAGGTGTTGTAGTATTAGTGAATATCTGGCTATGTATTTCAGCGGGATGACAGTCCGACTGTCATCGAGTGTGGTCCGGTGTAATGCTAAGGCAGTTGAGACTGCGTAATCAGTCTGCAACAGAAAGCCCAAGGTGTCCGGAACTCGCTGCGCTAGAATAATGGCAAACAATAATAATTCAACCTCAACCGGAGTAATTGAGAATACTCCGACATCAGAAGTGGGATCTAACTCCAGGCCAACAATTATGGAGGAACAATTTCTTTTTCTATTGGAGCAGCAGAATCGAAACTTCTTGGAGCTGGCAAAAACTTTGCAAGTGTCGTCCAGTGAGCCTCGACAAAATGGCGGCCCGGCCCTGCCGAAATTTAACTCGGAATTGGCTGGTGCTGACGCTATGCAGTGGTGTGCTACGGTGGACATAATTTTAAACGAAACACCGCTACAAGGCAGCGCGTTAATCTTGGCGTTGTCGAAATCTCTGGAAGGGAACGCGTCGCAGTGGTTATCCCAGATCTGTTACCCAGGCATCACGTGGCAACAATTCAGACAGCTTTTCGAGCAGAGGTACGAATCAACTGAGACACCGGCGGCAACAATTTTAAACTTGCTGAACGGTCGTCCAAATACGGATGAGTGTCTGGCTGTGTATGCGAGTCGGCAAATGACGTCACTGATGACAAAATGGCGTAACATGAGCCACGAGGAAATTGCTGCGTCGGTAGTGCTTGGGCATTTAGCAAGCTATGATGGCAGACTGCAACGACTGGCTTACACTGGCAACATTACTGGCAGGCGAGATTTGCAGTCCGAATTACAAGTTTTCTCATTCGGGAAAAACGACCAAATTTCCCAGACGAAAATTCAAATGCCAAGCGTGCTAAGATGGAGCCTATCAAATGTTATTCTTGTGGAAAGCTTGGGCACAGGAAGGCGGAATGCAGAATGAAGAACCCATCGACATCTGGAGAAGATCGTCGAACGTTGTCGCAGCGAACAAAAACTGTAACGTGTTATCGATGTCATGAGCAGGGCCACATCTCTACCCGATGCCCTAACAATTCAACCGGTGATGATGCAGAATTAAAGATACGCGAGTGGAGCTATGAGTAATCAATGTACCCAAAGTAATCATGGTGCAACGAGGTGAGAAATTTCCGATTATTTTCGATTAAGGGACCGAATACTGAAACAGAATTAATAATGTTGTTTCGCTATGAAGGCTTGATATTGGCAGTATTGTTTGCTCTATTCAAATTATAACTAATGTCATAATTAATGAAAATTGTCTCGAAATATTTTTACATGTGGTACGAGACGATAATATTAAGATTAGCATTGTAATTGGACGTGAGATTTAGCACAAGAATATTCGGCTATTATATCAATTGACGGTTTTTAATTATTAAAAAACAAAACTTTTAACGTTTGCTGACTTTAATAATTTAACAACAAAATTACTAAGGCAAGTCCCTTTTGAACTTTTAATAGAACGGTAACGAAACTGAAGTAAACCTAGATGAAGAAAAATAAATCTCAGTCTAGATTTGAGAAAAACAAAGAAAAGGTAGTCAAGTTCAGTGAGTTCAGTGAGACTATGCTTTAATTAAGAATAGCTTGTAACGTTTAAGAAGGCAATTTCTACATTTTTAATATTCACATGATATTTTACGAAGAATGCCAGATGGGCAGGTACCAAGCGAGCTGGATATCGACGGAATTGAGTGTGATTCATCTGATGATACAGTTGAAAGAGACTGTGAAGAAACGGGTGAAACAGACCGTATGTCTTAGTGGATAAGATATTAGAAAGATGATGAGTTGAGAAAGTATTTTGTGGTCGATGCTACGTGGTGGTGCCTTGCCTAGGATTAACGAAATGCGAAAGTGTTTATTAACAATAATGTAGAACAAATGAGAAGTTGAACAACTGAAATCCGCTTAGAAAGGTAATGTGCTAAATTTTAGAATGTTGAATTACGACCTAAGTTATGGTTAAGAAAGTTGAACTGTTGAAAGAGACAGTAAAGAGAGAACACCAGTGGGTGTGAAACTGTTGAAAGAGACAGTAAAGAGAACACCAGTGGGTGTGAAACTGTTGAAAGAGACAGTAAAGAGAACACCAGTGGGTGTGAAACTGTTGAAAGAGACAGTAAAGAGAGAACACCAGTGGGTGTGAAACTGTTGAAAGAGACAGTAAAGAGAGAACACCAGTGGGTGTGAAACTGTTGAAAGAGACAGTAAAGAGAGAACACCAGTGGGTGTGAAACTGTTGAAAGAGACAGTAAAAGAGAGAACACCAGTGGGTGTGAAACTGTTGAAAGAGACGCTTGAAAGAGACAGTAAAGAGAAACCCAGTGAAGGGTAAACTGTTGAAAGAGACAGTGTTCCATGAAGAATTGATCACTTTACATACTGGTCAAAATGCAAGCACAAGCGCAGAATGAAAGTTTTGTCGTGGCGTGTGGGGCATTTTGATGGTGTAAAGAATTCTTGGGTGATGATAATGTTTATAATCGGATATATTTCATTGATTATACGAGGTAAAAGGGTATTGTTAGTACAATTGGTAGAAAAAAAATATAAAGTTGGAATATTAAATTAAGTTTGATGTAAATTGAAAATTTTTAAGTCAAGGTGCCTGATTAATATGACACGAGGACGTGTAGTAGTCAGGATGGCCGTGTCGGAGATAAATTAGGGTATTGCACTGTCTGGCATACCTTTTCGTACCGTACTCGGTTGTCCCTCTCTACTTCAGTCTCATACGTCATTCTTGTAATATTAGGCTGGTAACATTAAGTACAGTTACAGTGACTTCGGTCATGTAAGTCTTGTAGTGAGTATTGTCATGTTAATTTGACGTTGACTGTTGAGTCCTAGAAGTTTGCTTAGTCATGCAGGTGTTGTAGTATTAGTGAATATCTGACTGTGTATTTCAGCGGGATGACAGTCCGACTGTCATCGAGTGTGGTCCGGTGTAATGCTAAGGCAGTTGAGACTGCGTAATCAGTCTGCAACAGAAAGCCAAGGTGTCCGGAACTCGCTGCGCTAGAAATGGACAATAATAATTCAACCTCAACAGGAGTAATAGAGAATACTCCGACATGTATATATTTTTTAGCGAAATAGATATGTGTATATTCATACACACATACATACTTATTCATTTACATATACTCCTATCCACCGAAAACACTTGAGCCATTAAATGCACAGCATAGAATATCGGATGTTATCTTGCTCACTCTTGCGAACCAGTGTCGCCCTTGGCAGTACAAAACATATATAGCTATATCTCCGATATTTATTGACCGACTCGGACAAAATTTCGTCAGCTGATCCAGTTTGCCTATATAATTAGGTGTGCCAAATAAGAATACGATGTCTTTGATATAGCTCAAGTAATTGGTTTTTCTCGATTTGCGGGGGCGGAAGTGGGCGTGGCAAAAATTTGAAACAAACTTGATCTGTCTATGCATTACACGCATGTGCACACTAAATTTGGTGGCTCTAGCTCTTATAGTCTCCGAGATCTAGGTGTTCATACAGACGGACAGACGGACGGATAGACGGACGGACAGACGGAGGGACAGACGGACATGTCTAAATCGACTCGGCTGGTGATGCTGATCAAGAATATATGTATATACTTTATGGGGTCAGAAATGTATATTTCTGCCTGTTACATACATTTTAGCGACTTTAATATACCCTTTTACCCTATGGGTACAGGGTATAAAAATTAAATGAAGCAAGCAAGTCGTCCCTGCCGACATTGAGTATACCCTGTACCAACTTATATTAAATATTAAATCCAGATCGGCATCAACTTAATTCAAAATTCCTTTTAACATGCATCAACAGCTACCGCATGCTATCTCGCTCACTCTTGCCAGCCAATGTCGCCTTGACAATTCAGTTCAAAATGCACATTCGTATATCTTTGATATTCATTGTAAATTTAGTCAGATGATGCATTTTGGCCATATCGTTGGGTGTGCCAAATAAGAATACGATTCGCTAAAAACTGCTCGAGTAATTAGTTTTTAATAAATTGCGGGGGCGGAAGTGGGCGTGGCAAAAATTTGAAACAAACTTGATCTGCCTGGGCATAAGACGGATGTTCACACCAAATTTGGTAGCTCTAGCTCTTATAGTCTCCGAGATCTAGGTGTTCATACGGACGGACGGACAGACGGACAGACGGACATGTCTCAATCGACTCGGCTGTTGATGCTGATCAAGAATATATATACTTTATGGGGTCGGAAACGCTTCCTTCTGCCTGTTACAAACAACAATGTTGAACAACAATGTTGAACTGAGTGAGAAGGAGATCGCATAGTTGGTTTCAAATGGCGACACGTCGCCACACCGTACACTCTACTACACACAAAATATATATATGTATACCTCAGTATAGAGTGACGACACGTCGCCACACCGTACACTCTACTACACATAAAATATATATATGTATATCTTAGTATAGCGTGGCAACCGTCACCACGCCAACAATTCGGTTTACAAGTGAGCCTATAGATGTTTCACATCAAAATTCGTCGTTATCTCTCACAGCTAGTGGCTCAACATGCATGGTATCCCAAATGATTGGAAATGACTCAATATATAATCCCTGAAAATTTAATGCAATTCGTTAGACTAGTTTTTGATAAAATTGAATTTTTCATTTTGTGCATTTAAATCATAATTGACAGAATCTGGTCAGCAAGATAAATGAGATTTATTGGTCACACTTTTTGCCAAATAAAAAATCGTCGTTATCTCTCACAGCTCGTGGATCAATATGCACGGTATTCCAAATAGTTGGAAATGACTATTGAGTCATATAATCCATGAGTATATAATCCCTGAAATTTTTATGCAATTCGTTAGACCAGTTTTTGAGAAAATCGCATTTTTCATTTTTATACCCTGTACCCATAGGGTAAAAGGGTATATTAAAGTCGCTAAAATGTATGTAACAGGCAGAAATATACATTTCTGACCCCATAAAGTATATATATTCTTGATCAGCATCACTAGCCGAGTCGATTGAGCCATGTCCGTCTGTCCGTCCGTCTGTCCGTCTGTCCGTCCGTCTGTCCGTCCGTCTGTCCGTCCGTCTGTATGAACACCTAGATCTCGGAGACTATAAAAGCTAGAGCCACCAAATTTGGTGTGAACATCCGTCTATTGCATAGACAGATCAAGTTTGTTTCAAATTTTTGCCACGCCCACTTCCGCCCCCCGAAAATCGAGAAAACTTATTACTAGAGCTGTATTAAAGATATCGTATTCTTACTTGGCACACCTAATTATATACCCAAACTGCTCCACCTGACCAAATTTTGTCCAAATCGGACAATAAACTTTGAAGATATACCTATATGAGTTTTGCACTGAATTGCCAAAGCGACATTGGCTGGCAAGAGTGAGCGAGACAGCATGCGTTCGCTGTTGCTGCATGTTAAAGAAAATTTTGCATAAAGTTGATGGCGATTTCGAGGATATTCTATTTTAGTTAATATAACTAGTTGGTACAGGGTATACTCAATGTCGGCTGGGACGACTTGCTTGCTTCATTTGCACTAAATTCATAATTGACAAAATCTGGTCAGCAAGATAAGTGACATTTATTGGTAGCACTTCTTGCGAAATAAAAAATCGTCGTTATCTCTCACAGCTCGTGGATCAACATGCACGGTATTCCAAATTGTTGGAAATGACTCAATATATAATCCCTGAAAATTTCATGCAGTTCGTTAGACCAGTTTTTGAGAAATTCGAATTTTTCATTTTTATACCCTGTACCCAAAGGGTAAAAGGGTATAATAAAGTCGCTAAAATGTATGTAACAGGCAGAAATATACATTTCTGACCCCATAAAGTATATATATTCTTGATCAGCATCACTAGCCGAGTCGATTGAGCCATGTCCGTCTGTCCGTCCGTCTGTCCGTCCGTCTGTCCGTCCGTCTGTCCGTCTGTCCGTCCGTATGAACACCTAGATCTCGGAGACTATAAGAGGTAGAGCCACCAAATTTGGTGTGAACATGCATCTAATGCATACACAGGTCAAGTTTGTTTCAAATTTTTGCCACGCCCACTTCCGCCTCCGCAAATCGCGAAAACGTATTACTAGAGCTGTATTAAAGATATCGTAATCTTACTTGGCACACCTAATTATATACCCAAACTGGACTAGCTTACCAAATTTTGTCGAAATCGGACAATAAATATCGGAGATATACCTATATGAGTTTTGCACTGAATTGCCAAGGCGACATTGGCTGGCAAGAGTGAGCGAGACAGCATGCGTTTGCTGTTGCTGCATGTTAAAGAGAATTTTGCATGAAATTGATGGCGATTTCGAGGATATTTTATTTTATTTAATATAACTAGTTGGTACAGGGTATACTCAATGTCGGCAGGGACGACTTGCTTGCTTCATTTTATATATTTTTATACCCTGTACCCATAGGGTAAAAGGGTATATTAAAGTCGCCAAAATGTATGTAACAGGCAGAAGGAAGCGTTTCCGACCCCATAAAGTATATATATTCTTAATCAGCATCACTGTCCGTCAATCCGTCCGTATGAACACCTAGATCTCGGAGACTATAAGAGCTGGAGCTACCAAATTTGGTGAGAATATCCATCTAGTGTCTACACAGGTCAAGTTTGTTTCAAATTTTTGCCACGCCCACTTCCGCCCCCGGAATTCGGAAAAAACTAGTACTAGAGCTGTATGAAAGATATCGTATTCTTATTTGGCACACCTAATTATATACCCAAACTGGACCAGCTCACCAAATTTTGTCGAAATCGGACAAATAAATATCGGAGATATACCTATATGAGTTTTGCACTGAATTGCCAAGGCGACATTGGCTGGTAAGAGTGAGCGAGACAGCATGCGTTTGCTGTTGCTGTATGTTAAAAGAAATTTTGAATTAAGTTGATGCCGATCTTGATTTAATATAACTAGTTGGTACAGGGTATACTCAATGTCGGCAGGGACGACTTGCTTGCTTCATTTGCATTAAATTCATAATTGACAGAATCTGGTCAGCAAGATAAGTGACATTTATTGGTAGCACTTCTTGCGAAATAAAAAATCGTCGTTATCTCTCACAGCTCGTGGATCAACATGCACGGTATTCCAAATTGTTGGAAATGACTCAATATATAATCCCTGAAAATTTCATGCAGTTCGTTAGACCAGTTTTTGAGAAATTCGAATTTTTCATTTTTATACCCTGTACCCATAGGGTAAAAGGGTATATTAAAGTCGCTAAAATGTATGTAACAGGCAGAAGGAAGCGTTTCCGACCGTATAAAGTATATATATTCTTGATCAGCATCAACAGCCGAGTCGATTGAGACATGTCCGTCTGTCCGTATAAACACCTAGATCTCGTAGACTATAAGAGCTAGAGCTACCAAATTTGGTGTGAACATCCGTCCTATGCCTAGGCAGTTCAAGTTTTTTTTTTTGCTACGCCCACTTCCGCCACCGCAAATCAAAAAAGAAAATTTTAAAATGAATTTACTAGAGCTGTATTAAAGATATCGAATTCTTATTTGGTGGACATAATTTTATAGTCAAACTGTACTAACTGACCGTTCAAATCGGACAATAAACATCGGAGTTATAGCCATTTGCATTTTGTACTGAATTGCCAAGGCGGCATTGGCAAATAAGAAAGAGCGAGATAGCATGCGTTCGCTGCTGCTGCATGTTCAAGGGAACTTCGTTTTTAATTGATTGCGATTTCGAGAGTATTTGAACTTTTGTTTAATGCCTACGCAAACTATGATAGTTTAAAATTTTTTCCACGCCCACTGCCACCCCCGCAATTTAAAAAAAACGAATTACTAGAGCAGTTTTGAAGGAATCACATTCTTATTTGGCACATCTAATAATGTGGCTAAAATGCAACATCTGACCAAATTTAGTCGAAATCGGAGAATAAATATAGGAGATATACGAATGCGCGTTTTGTACTGAACCAACAAGTGCGAGATTAGCTGTGCCAGGTGTGAGCGAGATAGTATGCATTCGATGAAAATTTTGAATTAAATCAAAGGAGATCTCGAAGGTATTCGACTTTTTTTAATATAACTAGTAGGTGCAGGGTATATTCAATGTCGACAGGGACGACTTGCTTGCTTAATTTGCATTAAATTCATAATTGATAGAATCTGGTCAGCAAAATAAGTGACATTTATTGGTCACACTTCTTGCGAAATAAAAATCGTCATTATCTCTCACAGCTAGTGGCTCAATATGCACGGTATTCCAAATTGTTGCAAATGATACAATATATATTCCCTGAAAATTTCATGCAATTCCTTAGGCCAATTTTTGAGAAATTTGAATTTTTCATTTCAAGTCAGCAAGATAAGTGACATTTATTAGTCACACTTTTTGCAAAATAAATGAAGCAAGCAAGTCGTCCCTGCCGACATTGAGTATACCCTGTACCAACTAGTTACATTAAATAAATTAGAACACCATCGAAATCGGCATCAATTTAATACAAAATTCAATTTAACATGCCGCAACAGAGCACGCTTGCTATCTCTCTCACTCTTGCCAGCCAATGCCGCGTTTAGTGTTTCAGTGCAAAACTTATATGCGAATATCTCCGACTTTTATTGTCCGATTTTGACTAAATTTGGTCAGCTGAAGCAGTTTGACTATATAAACAGCTGTGCCAAATAAGAATACGATATCTTTTATACAACTCTAGTACTGGTTTTTTCCGAATTCCGGGGGCGGAAGTGGGCGTGGCAAAAATTTGAAACAAACTTGACCTGTGTAGACACTAGACGAATATTCTCACCAAATTTAATAGCTCTAGCTCTTATAGTCTCCGAGATCTAGGTGTTCATACGGACGGACAGACGGACATGTCTCAATCGACTCGGCTAGTGATGCTGATCAAGAATATATATACTTTATGGGGTCGCAAACACTTCCTTCTGCCTGTTACATACATTTTGGCGACTTTAATTTACCCTTTTACCCTATGGGTACAGGGTATAAAAATCGTCGTTATCTCTCACAGCTCGTGGATCAAAATGCACGGTATTCCAAATTGTTGGAAATGACTCAATATATAATGCCTGAAATTTCATGCAGTTCGTTAGACTAGTTTTTAGAAATTTGAATTTTCAATTTTTTGCACTAAATTCATAATTGACAAAATCTGGTCTGCAAGATAAGTGACATTTATTGGTCATCCTTCTTGCGAAATAAAATCGTCCTTATATCTCACAGCTCGTGGCTCAACATGCACTGTATCCCAAATGATTGGAAATGACTCAATATATAGTCCCTGAAAATTTCATGCAATTCGTTAGACCAGTTTTGAAAAAATTGAATTTGTTTTTTTTGCACTTAATTCATAATTGACAGAATCTGGTCAGCAAGCTAAGTGACATTTATTGGTCACACTTTTTGCGAAATAAAAAATCGTCGTTATCTCTCACAGCTCGTGCATCAAAATGCACGGTATTCCAAATTGTTGCAAATGATACAATATATATTCCCTGAAAATTAAATGCAATTCCTTAGGCCAATTTATGAGAAATTTTAATTTTTCATTTTTTGCATTTAATTCATAATTGACAGAATCTGGTCAGCAAGATAAGTGACATTTATTGGTCACACTTTTTGCGAAATAAAAAATCGTCGTTATCTCTCACAGCTCGTGGATCAAAATGCACGGTATTCCAAATTGTTGGAAATGACTCAATATATAATGCCTGAAATTTCATGCAGTTCGTTAGACTAGTTTTTGAGAAACTCGAATTTTTCATTTTTTGCACTAAATTCATAATTGACAAAATCTGGTCACCAAGATAAGTGACATTTATTGATCACACTGCTTGCGAAATAAAAATTCGTCGTTATCTCTCACAGCTAGTGGCTCAACATGCACGGTATCCCAAATGATTGGAAATGACTCAATATATAATCCCTGAAAATTTCATGCAATTCGTTAGACCAGTTTTTGAAAAAATTGAATTTTTCATTTTTTGCATTTAATTCATAATTGACAGAATCTGGTCAGCAAGATAAGTGACATTTATTGGTCACACTTTTTGCGAAATAAAAAATCGTCGTTATCTCTCACAGCTCGTGGCTCAACATGCACGGTATTCCAAATTGTTGGAAATGACTCAATATATAATCCCTGAAAATTTCATGCAGTTCGTTAGACTAGTTTTTGAGAAATTCGAATTTTTCATTTTTTTGCACTAAATTCATAATTGACAAAATCTGGTCAGCAAGATAAGTGACATTTATTGGTCACACTTCTTGCGAAATAAAAAATCGTCGTTATCTCTCACAGCTAGTGGCTCAACATGCACGGTATCCCAAATGATTGGAAATGACTCAATATATAATCCCTGAAAATTTCATGCAATTCGTTAGACCAGTTTTTGAAAAAATTGAATTTTTCATTTTTTGCATTTAATTCATAATTGACAGAATCTGGTCAGCAAGATAAGTGAGATTTATTTTTCACACTTTTTGCGAAATAAAAAATCGTCGTTATCTCTCACAGCTCGTGGATCAATATGCACGGTATTCCAAATAGTTGGAAATGACTATTGAGTCATATAATCCATGAGTATATAATCCCTGAAAATTTCATGCAATTCGTTAGACCAGTTTTGGAGAAATTCGCATTTTTCATTTTTATACCCTGTACCCAAAGGGTAAAAGGGTATATTAAAGTCGCTAAAATGTATGTAACAGGCAGAAATACACATTTCTGACCCCATAAAGTATATATATTCTTGATCAGCATCACTAGCCGAGTCGATTGAGCCATGTCCGTCTGTCCGTCCGTCTGTCCGTCCGTCTGTCCGTCCGTCTGTCCGTCTGTCCGTCCGTATGAACACCTAGATCTCGGAGACTATAAGAGGTAGAGCCACCAAATTTGGTGTGAACATGCATCTAATGCATACACAGGTCAAGTTTGTTTCAAATTTTTGCCACGCCCACTTCCGCCCCCGCAAATCGCGAAAACGTATTACTAGAGCTGTATTAAAGATATCGTAATCTTACTTGGCACACCTAATTATATACCCAAACTGGACCAGCTCACCAAATTTTGTCGAAATCGGACAATAAATATCGGAGATATACCTATATGAGTTTTGCACTGAATTGCCAAGGCGACATTGGCTGGCAAGAGTGAGCGAGACAGCATGCGTTTGCTGTTGCTGCATGTTAAAGAGAATTTTGCATGAAATTGATGGCGATTTCGAGGATATTTTATTTTATTTAATATAACTAGTTGGTACAGGGTATACTCAATGTCGGCAGGGACGACTTGATTGCTTCATTTGCACTAAATTCATAATTGACAAAATCTGGTCAGCAAGATAAGTGACATTTATTGGTAGCACTTCTTGCGAAATAAAAAATCGTCGTTATCTCTCACAGCTCGTGGATCAACATGCACGGTATTGTTGGAAATGACTCAATATATAATCCCTGAAAATTTCATGCAGTTCGTTAGACCAGTTTTTGAGAAATTTGAATCTTTCATTTTTATACCCTGTAAAAGGGTATATTAAAGTCGCTTAAATGTATGTAACAGGCAGAAGGAAGCTTTTCCGACCCCATAAAGTATATATATTCTTGATCAGCATCAACAGCCGAGTCGATTGAGACATGTCCGTCTGTCCGTCCGTCTGTCCGTATGAACACCTAGATCTCAGAGACTATAAGAGCTAGAGCTACCAAATTTGGTGTGAACATCCGTCTTATGCCTTGGCAGTTCAAGTTTGTTTCAAATTTTAGCCACGCCCACTTCCGCCCCCGCAAATGAAAAAACAAAATTTTAAAATCTATTTACAAGAGCTGTATTAAAGATATCGAATTCTTATTTGGTGGATATAATTGTATAGTCAAACTATACTAACTGACCGTTCAAATCGGACAATAAACATCGGAGATATAGCCATTTGCATTTTGTACTGAATTGCCAAGGCGGCATTGGCAAATAAGAAAGAGCGAGATAGCATGCGTTCGCTGCTGCTGCATGTTAAAGGGAACTTCGTTTTTAATTGATTGCGATTTCGAGAGTATTTGAACTTTTGTTTAATGCCTACGCAAACTAAGATAGTTGAAAATTTTTGCCACACCCATTTCCGCCCCGCAATTTG